>LR812526.1:14004385-14049385 GCA_903798195.1 Danio kyathit | reverse complement strand
CTGCCAAGATGCCACTTGCCACCAGTTTTGCCATATTTCAGAGCTGCAACATCACTGGAGTGCCCAAAAGCACAAGGTGTGCAATACTCAGAGACATGGCCAAGGTAAGAAAGGCTGAAAAACGACCACCACTGAACAAGACACACAAGCTGAAACGTCAAGACTGGGCCAAGAAATATCTCAAGACTGATTTTTCTAATGGACTGATGAAATGAGAGTGAGTCTTGATGGGCCAGATGGATGGGCTCGTGGCTGGATCGGTAAAGGGCAGAGAGCTCCAGTCCGACTCAGACGCCAGCAAGGTGGAGGTGGAGTACTGGTTTGGGCTGGTAACATCAAAGATGAGCTTGTGGGGCCTTTTCGGATTGAGGATGGAGTCAAGCTCAACTCCCAGTCCTACTGCCAGTTTCTGGAAGACACCTTCAAGCAGTGGTACAGGAAGAAGTCTGCATCCTTCAAGAAAAACATGATTTTCATGCAGGACAATGCTCAATCACACACGTCCAAGTACTCCACAGCATGGCTGGCAAGAAAGGGTCTAAAAGAAGAAAAACTAATGACATGGCCTCCTTGTTCACCTTAACTGAACCCCTTAGAGAACCTGTGGTCCATCATCAAATGTGAGATTTACAAGGAGGGAAAACAGTACACCTCTCTGAACAGTGTCTGGGAGGCTGTGGTTGCTGCTGCACGCAATGTTGATGGTGAACAGATCAAAACACTGACAGAATCCATGGATGGCAGGCTTTGAGTGTCCTTGCAAAGAAAGGTGGCTATATTGGTCACTGATTTGTTTTTGTTTTGTTTTTGAATGTCAGAAATGTATATTTGTGAATGTTGAGATGTTATATTGGTTTCACTGGTGAAAATAAATAATTGAAATGGGTATATATTTGTTTTTTGTTAAGTTGCCTAATAATTATGCACAGTAATAGTCACCTGCACACACAGATATCCTCCTAAAATAGCTAAAACTAAAAACAAACTAAAAACTACTTCCAAAAATATTCAGCTTTGATATTAATGTTTTTTTGGGGTTCATTGAGAACATGGTTAGTGTTCAATCTGCACTCCCTGTACATATACATACATACATACATACATACATACATATATATATATATATATATATACACACACACAGTTGAAGTCAGAATTATTTGCCCCTTTGAATTTTTTTCTTCCTTTTAAATATTTCCCAAATGATGTTTAACAGAGCAAGGAAATTGTCACAGTATGTCAGAAAATATTCCATTCTTATGGAAAAAGTCTTATTTGCTTTATTTCATCTAGAATAAAAGCAGTTTTTAATTTTTTAAAATCCATATTAAGGTTAAAATTATTAGCCCCTTTAAGCTATATTTTTTTCCGATAGACTACAGAACAAACCATCGTTATACAATAACTTGCCTAATTACCCTAACCTATTATTTACTGTCATCATGGCAAAGATAAAATAAATCAGTTTTTAGAAATGAGTTATTAAAACTATTATGTTTAGAAATGTGTTGAATTAATGTGTTGTCTCCATTAAACAGAAATTGGGGAAAAAATAAGCAAGCTGTCTAATTATTCAGGGGGAATAATAATTCTGACTTCAATTGTGTATACGTGTATATATATATATATATATATATATATATATATATATATATATATATAAATAATTTGTTTTCAGTTTTTAGTTACTACACTCCCAAAATCATTCTGCATAAATCTAAAGATTATTTATTAATTTTTTGTTGCAAACTTCTGTACATAAAGATCAAAAAATGTCCACAGATTTTGTCTGGCCTTGGCTATAAATAAAAACTAGTGCTGTCAAATGATTAATCGCATCCAAGATAAATGTTTGTATTTACATAAATATACAAAGTACACATGTATATGTGTATGTGTAAATACACACACTGTACATAAAATATACAAAAATATATAATTACATATAATTATATGTAAATATTTCTATAATTAAACATTTTAAACAGACGACCCGGTGGCTTAGCACTGTCGCCTCACAGCATGAAGGTTGCTGGTTCGAGTCCTGGCTGGGTCAGTGAGGCGTTTCTATGAGGAGTTTACATGTTCTCCTCATGTTCACGTGGGTTTCCTCTTCCTACACAGTCCAAACACATGCGCTTTAGGTGAATTGAATGAACTAAAATTGGCCGTAGTGTGTGTGTGTATGTGAATGAGTGTGCATGGATGTTTTGTTGACGGTTTCATTTTGCTGTGGCGACCTCTGATGAATAAAGGGACTAAGTCGAAGAAAAATGAGTACATTTAAACAACATAGTCATGCGTATATTCATATAGAAAGACACAAAAATATATTTAGCAAATATAAATGTTCATTTTAGATGCAATTAATCTCGATCAATCGTTTGACAGCACTACTAAAAACCTCTTACTCTGTGAGCTGATTTGTCTTCTTTTCAATGAACTTCAAAGCCTCTGCGTGTGTGAACTCGACAAAGAATCCATATCCGACTGCCACATATATTCTTGATGCATCAGGTCTGGGAAAAAAAGAAATGAGATTGCCCTTTTAAAAAATGTCCAACATCTCCACTGACGCACAGCACCACAGACGTCACGCCAACAACACTTACACATGAGCCTGCACATAGAAATTGCAGCCAAGGTCAACATCGGTTTTCAGTTCTTTGCTGTCGCTTTCCTGAAGGTGAATCAAAAACGGCGACATATTAGAACCACACAAGGCAGAATGAGAGCAACTGAGATGATTTATAATAGTAAATGTAAAAAATGTCACACAGCACAAACTATATGTGAAAACAAATAAGTGCAGGACATCAGAATAAGCACAAAATATGCAAATACATATGCAAATCTCACATACCTGAATGCTTTGTATTGTGTTCTTCAGCTGCAGGTATTGTGCGATTTTCTCATACACAGCATCTCTTTGCTCCAGCACTTTCCTGGCAGAGCAGAGAGTACTCATATGAACAAATACTATAGTAATTTAAGGTAAATACTATAGTGTTTTTGAATCATTTTATATTATATTGTGTTCTTCAGCTAAAGGTATTGCTTGATTTTCTCATACACAGCATCTCTTTGCTCCAGCACATTCCTACCAGAGCAGAGAGTACTCACATGAAAAAACACTATAGTAAATTACGGTAAATATTATGCTGTTTTTGAACCATATTATACTATATTGTCCTCTTCAGCTGCTTTCTCATACACATCATATCTTTGCTCCAGCACTTTCCTGGCAGAACAGAGTACTCAAATAAAAAAATACTATAGTAAATTATGGTAAATACTATAGTGTTTTTGAACTATAATATACTATAGTGTGCTCTTCAGTGAAAGGTATTGCTCTATTTTCTCATTCACAGCATCTCTTTGCTCCAGCACTTTCCTGGCAGAGCAGAGAGTACTCATATGAACAAATACTATAGTAATTTAAGGTAAATACTATAGTGTTTTTGAATCGTTTTATATTATATTGTGTTCTTCAGCTGCAGGTATTCCGCGATTTTCTCATACACAGCATCTCTTTGCTCCAGCACTTTCCTGGCAGAGCAGAGAGCACTCATATGAACAAATACTATAGTAAATTACAGTAAATATTATGGTGTTTTTGAATCATATTATAATATATTGTGTTCTTAAGGTGCTGGTATTGCACGATTTTCTCATACACAGCATCTCTTTGCTCCAGCACTTTCCTGGCAGAACAGAGAGTACTCATATGAACAAATACTATAGTAATTTAAGGTAAATACGATAGTGTTTTTGAATCATTTTATATTATATTGTGTTCTTCGGCTGCAGGTATTCCGCGATTTTCTCATAAACAGCATCTCTTTGCTCCAGCACTTTCCTGGCAGAGCAGAGAGTACTCACATGAAAAATACTGGGTAAATATTATGGTGTTTTTGAACCATATTACACTATATTGTCCTCTTCAGCTGCAGGTATTGCTCTTTTTTTCTTATACACAGCATCGCTTTGCTCCAGTACTTTCCTGGCAGAGCAGAAAGTACTCACATGAAAAATACTATAGTAATTTATGGTAAAAATACTATAGTGTTTTTGAATCATATTACACTATATTGTCCTCTTCAGCTGCAGGTATTGTGTGATTTTCTCATACACAGCATCTCTTTGCTCCAGCACTTTCCTGGCAGAACAGAGTACTCAAATAAAAAAATACTATAGAAAATTATGGTAAATACTATAGTGTTTTTGAACTATATTATACTATAGTGTGCTCTTCAGCTAAAGGTATTGCTCTATTTTCTCATACACAGCATCTCTTTGCTCCAGCACTTTCCTGGCAGAGCAGAGAGTACTCATATGAACAAATACTATAGTAAATTACAGTAAATATTATGGTGCTTTTGAACTATATTATATTATATTGTGTTCTTCAGCTGCTGGTATTGCTCTATTTTCTCATACACAGCATCACTTTGCTCCAGATTATTCCTAGCAGAGCATAAAGTACTCATTTAAAAAACGCTATAGTAAATTACGGTAAATATTATGGTGTTTCTGAACCATATTACACTATATTGTCCTCTTCAGCTGCAGGTATTGCTCTTTTTTTCTCATACTCACCATCTCTTTGCTCCAGTACTTTCTTGGCAGAGCAGAAAATACTCACAATGGAAAAATACTATAGTAATTTATGGTAAATATTATGGTGTTTTTTAACTATATTATATTATATTGTGCTCTTCAGCTGCAGGTATTGTGCTATTTTCTCATACACTGCACTCTTCTCATACTCTTTGCTCCAGTAATTTCCTGGCAGAACAGAAAGTACTCACATGGAAAAATACTATAGTAATTTATGGTAAATATTACAGTGTTTTTGAACTATATTATATTATATTATATTATATTATATTATATTATATTGTGCTCTTCAGCTGCAGGTATTGTGCTATTTTCTCATACACAGCACTCTTCTCATACTCTTTGCTCCAACACTTTCCTAGCAGAGCAGAAAGTACTCATATGAAAAAAATACTATAGTAAATTACGGTAAATGTTATTGTGCTTTTGAACCATATTATAGTAAAGTACTTGAATTAATCTGTTGTGGTAAATCTATAGTTACTATAGGCAGCACAACAACTGTAGTAATATAAACAAATGACCAATTCTGTGGTTTTCTACAACTATAGGTTATATTATACTACATCACAGTTTACTGTAGTACATACTAAATTGTACTATTGCAGTTTAACAGTTCACAATAATATAATATAATATATACACTCACCGGCCATTTAATTAGGTACACCTGTCCAACTGCTCGTTAACGCAAATTTCTAATCAGCCAATCACATGGCAGCAACTCAATGCATTTAGGCATGTAGACATGGTCAAGACGATCTGCTGCAGTTCAAACCGAGCATCAGAATGGGGAAGAAAGGTGATTTCAGTAACTTTGAACGTGGCATGGTTGTTGGTGCCAGACGGGCTGGTCTGAGTATTTCAGAAACTGCAGATCTACTGGGATTTTCACGCACAACCATCTCTAGGGTTTACAGAGAATGGTCTGAAAAAGAGAAAATATCCAGTGAGCAGTTCTGTGGGCGCAAATGCCTTGTTGATGTCAGAGGTCGGAGGAGAATGGCCAGACTGGTTCCAGCTGATAGAAAGGCAACAGTAACTCAAATAAGCACTCGTTACAACCAAGGTCTGCAGAAGAGCATCATTGAAAGCACAACATGTCCAACCTAAAGGCGGATGGGCTACAGCAGCAGAAAACCATACAGGGTGCCACTACTGTCAGCTAAGAACAGGAAACTGAGGCTACAATTCACACAGGCTCACCAAAATTGGACAATAGAAGATTGAAAAAATGTTGCCTGGTCTGATGAGTCTTGATTTCTGCTGTGACATTCGGATGGTAGGGTCAACAACATGAAAGCATGGATCTATCCTGCCTTGTATCAACGGTTCAGGCTGGTGGTGGTGGTGTAATGGTGTGGGGGATATTTCCTTGGCACACTTTGGGCCCATTTGTACCAACTGAGCATTGTGTCAACGCCACAGACTACCTGAGTATTGTTGCTGACCATGTCTATCCCTTTATCACCACAGTGTACCTATCTTCTGATGCAGGATAACACACCATGTTATAAAGCGTGAATCATCTCAGACTGGTTTCTTGAACATGACAATGAGTTCACTGTACTGAGAGTCATCAGATCTTAATCCAATAGAGCAACTTTGTGATGTAGTGGAATGGGAGATTTGCATCATGTATGTGCGGCTGACAAATCTGCAGCAACTGTGTGATGCTATCAGGTCAATATGGATTAAAATCTCTGAGGAATATTTCCAGTACCTTGTTGAATCTATGCTATGAAGGATTAAGGTAGTTCTGAAGGCAAAAGGGGGTCCAACCCGATACTAGCAAGGTGTACCTAATAAAGTGGCCGGTGAGTGTACAGTATAATTTACTTTTACTATAGTATGGTTTAAAAACGCTATCAAAATTACCACACAATTCATTCATGTTGTCCCAACACAAATCGATTATGTTAACTTTGTTAACTATCGATTAAAATAAGCTTGTTTTTACAAATTTAAGTAAATTGAAATAAAAAAATTAAGTTGTCCTCAAAAAAACTCAAGAATTGTGTTGATTCAGCTCATTTAAATAAGTAGTTTGAACAAGCGTATATAATCTTTACATAACACATAATTGTATTTCATAATACATTAGCATAAACTATACATATTAGCATAGAGCTGTATTTACCCTGGATTACTAAGGTACAAGCATGGTAATACCATAGCAGCTTCGTTTACATGCAATATGTGAATATTAAATGATACTTACTGTAAGTCTCGTC
Organism: Danio kyathit; assembly: GCA_903798195.1. Lineage (NCBI taxonomy): Eukaryota > Metazoa > Chordata > Actinopteri > Cypriniformes > Danionidae > Danio > Danio kyathit. Next base: position 14,042,531 of record LR812526.1, on the reverse strand, counting down.
TTAATACTTCACTGATAAATGTCTCATACTGCAAGACTTTGTCATTAATGTCGGATGTGCCAGAAGTCATGATATGAGATGATAACAGATGGTTGCGGATCGAAGTTTTATTTAATAGCAATCGCTGTTTCTAACATTAACGTGCATCAAACATTAACAGCCCGTCGCTGTGCTGATGCAGCGATTAAAGCCTACAGATGACAGATTAATGTATTTTAGTAGCAAATATAAGAAGTATCGAGTACGTTAAATAAAGCTAAACCTTCCTGCGGTCTGTCACGTGGCTCCACACTTGTTTACAAGATACCCGGAAACGTCCTCGGTCTAAACCGGAAATGGCGATAGCTAAACTTTTTTTTTTAAAATAGCTTTAACGTTATCTCATTTTATTATCTACGTTTCGTTTTTATATAATTAAAGTTTACGTATAGGACATAATCTCATAATAAAACAAATACATTTGTAAGTGCAATATATTTTAAAGCGTTATTGAAACATCCGACTCATTGAAAAACGTATTCAAACGTGTTTTTTAATGAAGAAAACAGATTTTTTTATTTCACCACGTGATATATTACATGCTCCAACCATTTTATTAGAGCTATGTATGCGTAACTTATTAAAATATCTCTATTTACTATGTGTGCGAATAAAACTGTCAAGTTTTAAAGTGACTCGGTACAAAATAGACTCGGTTCAAAGAGTGTTCAATTCGTGAATAAACCTAAACGTGTGAAACGATTCATTTAAAAGATCCGACTCATCAAAACGACTCGTGTTTGAATCGCTACTAGTTCAAAGGTCATACAGCAGCTGCTCAAATGGCGCATGTTCATACAGAAATGTGCCTAAAAGTTATGTAGTTTCACCACCGTTTGACTTTTCATCGTAGTATTAATTCCAGAATTGAATATTTATTTTTAAAAAACTTGAGAAGTGTCATTGTTTATAGTTCGATTTTAGTCAGCATAGAAATGGCAGGTCCAGAGCTGCTGTTAGACTCCAGTATTCGCCTTTGGGTTGTTTTGCCCATAGTCTTCATCACATTCTTCGTCGGTGTTTTGCGGCATTACATTACTAAACTCATCCATAATGAGAAGAAAGTGGATCTGCAGCAGGTGTCTGACAGGTGAGAATCATACAATACAGGTGTTTAGTTATGAACAGATACATTAAACAACATTAATCACTATGTGAAGTTCAGAAACAACATGAATCAATCTCTATAGTTCAGAATTAAAATTAAAATCCGTTTTGATTGCTGAGTAAATAGTGTAGAAATACTCTGCATATAAACACATAAACATGTATAATTAATTATGGAAAATCCAAAGTTCAGAATTTTGACCAAAGCTGACTATCAGATATTTTTGGTTCATCCACATCACAAAATATGGAAACAACAAATTAATTTAATTTTGGGGCTCAAATCATCAAATGATTCTTGTTCTACACTATCCTGACAAAAGTTGTCGTCGTCGATCGGAGTTGTAAGAGCACCAAATAATAACTTTACTTCTAGTTGATTATTTGGAAAAGTGGCAGAAGGTAGATTTTTTTCAATGAATCATCTGTTGAACTGCATCCCAATCATCACAAATACTGCAGAGGACCTATTGGAACCCGCATGGACCCAAGATTCTCACAGATATCAGTCAAGTTTGGTGAAGGATAAATAATGGTTTGGGGTTACATTCAGTTTGGGGGCGTGTGAGAGATCTGCAGAGTGGATGGCAACATCAACAGCCTGAGGTATCAAGACATTTGTGCTGCCCATTACATTACAAACCACAGGAGAGGGCTAATTCTTCAGCAGGATAGCGCTCCTTCTCATACTTCAGCCTCCACATCAAAGATCCTGAAAGTGTATGTCTACAACTAGAGCTTGCTTGCTTGTTTGTTTTGGCAATATTTAAAATATTTTGCTCAGAATTAACTAAAATATTAATTTTTTTAATTATTAAATTATTATTATTATTATTATTGTATAAAATTTATTTAATTATAAAAAAGTTTGATAGAAAAAATATAAACCTTTTCCAACTGGGCCATTCAAAAAACTCCGTAGCATTTAGCCCTGTATGAGCCTAAAATTTAATTCATAATGGTCTTAAAACTACGGAAGCCCTAAGAGGCCATGCATTAAAATATTTTTTCTCTCTTGTTTTGTCGTGATCACGACTCAATTATCTCGTGATCTCGACGTAACAACTCGTTTTCTCGTGATCTCGACATAACAAAAAGTTGTTACGTCATGATCACGACTTAATAAAGTTGTTATGTCGTGATAACGACTTAATGTTCTCGTGATCTCGACATAACAAAAAGTTGTTATGTCGTGATCACGACTTATTTTTTTTTGCTTTTATTTATTTATGTAATTATTATTATTATTATTATTATTATTATCTGGCAAATGTCTGGCCAGAGAGTCTACACCGGCCTTGCGAACAGGGAGAGGATAGCCAAACTGCAGACACGCATTTGTGCAACACATTAAAGGCGTTCAGAACAGCCATAATATGAGAGCAAACGCTCGTGCTCATGATTAATGTACATTTATAATTATATTCACGTATTTGATTATATACCATTATTTACAATAATATTCCCTCAACTGTTACCATTTTAAGGCAACTCTATATGGCGCAAAATAAGTTGCTGCATGCATGAATTAAATTATGAAGAATGATGAAGATCCTCCACTTGCTTTGATCCTTTCCGCAAATTATTTACAACTTTAAAAATGCGCCATAGAGTTGCTTTAAAATGGTAATAGTTGTTGCAAATTATTGTAAATAATGATCATAAACATGAACATAATCATGAATGTACATTAATCAGGAGCACGAGCGTTTGCTCTCATATTATGGCTGTTCTGAACGCCTTTAATGTGTTGCACGAATGCGCGTCTGCAGTTATTCTCTCCCTGTTCGCAAGGCCGGTGTCCTGACATTTGCCAGATATTAATACTTATACTACTACTATACTACTAATAATAATAATAACAATAATTAATACATAAATAAATAAATTAAAGCAAAAAAAAATAAGTCGTGATCACGACATAACAAGAGAGAAAAAATATTTTAATGCATGGCCTCTTAGGACTTCCGAATAAAACAGTCTTAAAAAGTCTTCAATTTAACTTGCTGAAACCTGCAGAAACCCTGCAAGGTGCTCCAGGATTGGCCAGCCCAGTTCACCAGACATGAACATAACTGATCATGCCTGGGGTAAGATGGAGGAGGCATTGAAAATGAAGCCAGAGAATCCTGATGAACTCTGGGAGTCCTGCAAGAACGCTTTCTTTGCCATTCCAGATGACTTTATTAATAAGTTACTGGAGTCATTGCAGAGATGTATGGATGCAGTTCTCCAAGCTCATGGGAGTCATACACAATATTAAATTCTTTTTCCACTGCACCAGGACTTTATATTCTATACTGGACATTATTTCTGTTAAGTGACAAGAATTTGTCTAAGCAAAGTCAGACCTTACTGTCCTAATTAAATAATTAAAAATCAAGGCATGATCATATTTTATTATGGTAAAATAAGCGTAATCTAGAGGCCTTTGCCTTTCATATAAGCCACTTCTGATACCAAATGATCAACTAGAAGTCAAGTTATTATCTGTTGTTCCTAAAATTTGGATAGGTGACAAGACTTTTGTCAGGTAGTGTAAATATACCTGACAGAAAACGTTTTTGTGTAGTCATAGGAACTTTCATTACATGAATATTATATATAAAAATTATTTAGTTTTTATAATCAGAATTTTTTACTGAAAATATTTTTTTAACGCTTTAATACTATATTGATGGGTTAAAAATGTATTTTTCACCTTAACTACATGTACATTTATATATTCTTATAATTAGAGATGTTTAAGCATTATGAATCATTTGTTACTTCATGTTACAGTCAGGTTTTGCTGCGCAGTCGCATATTAAGAGAAAACGGAAAGTATCTTCCTAAACAGGTATTAAATATTTTATTTTATTATGAATGACACTTCTAGTCAAACTATATTTATTCATTTCATGTGTGACCGACCAATGAGCGCTCTCCTGTTTCAGTCATTTGCCATGAGAAAACATTACTTCAACAACCCTGAGACTGGATTCTTCAAGAAGGTCAAAAGAAAGGTGACCCCCAAAAACCCCATGACCGGTAAGCGGCAATTTAACATCCTGAACTGAAATAAAATATACAACCTGCTATGCTTCATCATAACATCTGCCATCACAGATCCCAGCATGCTGACCGACATGATGAAAGGGAATCTGACCAACGTGCTGCCCATGATTCTGATTGGAGGATGGATCAACTGGGCCTTTTCTGGTTTCCTTACAAGTAAGGGCTTTGTCATTTGCTAAAAACAAAGAAATACACTCACTGGCCACTTTATTAGGTACACCTGTCCAACTGCTCGTTAACGCAAATTTCTAACCAACCAATCACATGACAGCAACTCAATGCATTTAGGCATGTAGACATGGTCAAGACGATCTGCTTCAGTTCAAATGAAGCATCAGAATGGAAAAGAAAGGTGATTAAAGTGGCTTTGAATGTGGCATGGTTGTTGGTGCCAGACGGGCTAGTCTGAGTATTTTAGAAACTGCTGATCTACTGGGATTTTCACGCACAACCATCAAAGATCCATGCTTTCAATAGAGCACTTTGGGATGTGGTGGAACGGAAGATTCGCATCATGGATGTGCAGCCGACAAATCTGCAGCAACTGCATGATGCTATCATGTCAATAAGAACCAAAATCTCTGAGGAATATTTCCAGTATCTTGTTGAATCTATGCCACAAAGGATTAAGGCAGTTCTGAAGGCAAAAGTAGGTCCAACCAGTAGCTACTAGTAATGTGTGCCTAATAAAGTGGCCGGTAAGTGTATATTGTCCATGTGTAAATGTGGTCTTAAAGGGACAGTTCACCACCCTAAGATGAAAATGACCACAACATTTACTCTCCCTGTCTCATTATGAGTTTCTTTCTTCTGTTGAATATAAAAGAAGATATTTTGAAGAATGCTGCTTGCTGGCACCCATTGACTTCCATAATAGGAAAAAAATACTATGGACGTCAATGGGTCCAAGCAACCAGCATTTTTAAAAATATCTTCTTTTGTATTGAACTGAAGAAAGAAACTCAAATAGGTTTTGAGCAAGGGAAGTGTGAGTAAATGGTGACAGAATTTTTAGTTTTGGGTAAAATGTCCTTTTAGCTCCTTAATCAGTTATTTGTAAGAATCTGAAATGCGAAGGGTGTCATTCTAAACCTTAGCAGCCGGCTGATGAATTTTAATTGGGTGATGTAACGCTTGGCCAGTACATTCATAACTCATTTTCTGAAAGGCAGGCATCAGTAGGTGGGCGCTGATCATAGTGGGATTACATTCAGGTTTGTTCAGCACAGCTTATGGCTAAAAAATGGCTAATAGAGACCCTGTTTCTTTCTCAGCTGTTTACATTCATAGACATTGCCAACTTGTATGTTTTTGTAGTAACTGTGTATGTTTTTGACATGAAAGAGAACAGATAAATCATATTTACAAGTTGAATGCCACCAGATAGTTATAGGTATTAATAATTAATATTTCAACTCTATTTACTCTAAAGGGATAGTTCACCCATAAATTAAAGTTACCTCAACTGAGGCCTGTTGCACAAAACAAGTTGAAGAAACTCTGGCTTGCAGTGTGAGCTTTAGGTTGACAACGCTTAGTGTTTTAACAACGCTTGATATATAAACGTTCTCTGTCAACTTTAGTGATTAATTCTGGGCCGCAAAAATCAGTTTTAATGATTTCTCACATGAAAGTCATCAAAATTCACTTCTGTGTTGAACATTTAGGCCCAATCCCAATTCTACCGCTTAGCTCTTCCCCTTACCCCTCGTTTTGCGCGTTCCCGTGAAGGGATAGGGGTGTCCCAATTCTCTTTAGATTGAAGGCGTATGGCTAAGGGGAAGGGGTGAATAGCCCTTCGAACGAATATTTTTCAGGACCACACTCGAAACCAAGGGCTAAGAAAATTTCCCAGAATACACCAGCCACAACGGCAGGATAGCTGCACCTGGAAGTCAGGAGATGAACAAATTAGTATTTTTTTGTCATTATTATGAATTTTTACAACAAACAAGCACAAGTTTTAATATATTCATAACCGCGTTCGTGTTTTACCGTCATGCTTTAAAAAAAACCCCGCTAAAATAAAAACATATAATATAATCCCTAATAATAACTCCTGTACAGCAGTCCCACAACATTCTGACACTCGATGACACTCGAATACTCTGTCAGAAAAGTCTAGTGGCTGGAAATGAGCTTTTTACAGTGTCTGCTATAATGTTAGTGTTGTTTTGGTGTGTTTAAATAGATGAATATGGCCACTGTGTAAATGCGCAATACAGTTACGATCTTATTGACGCATTAGATCGTTATGATAACATAATATATGCCTTCAGTGATTTCCTGAAGATAAATACCAAATAATAACTCAACTGGAATAACTACAGCAGTCGCCATCGTCTGATCTCATATGAAGCAAGAGATCGTGATGACATATGATGACGTGTGCAGGTGCTGTAGTCGTGTCCCATTTCTTAGGGGTAAGTTTTTAAGCCCTTCCCCTTCACACTCGGTTTTAAGGGCGAAGGGGAAGGGGTACAAAAATATAATTGGGATTGGGCCTTAGGGATATCATGACCAACAATGTCATGAATTTAAACACACTTACAAGGCAGAACTAAACACTTCTGATGCAGCAACAGTTTGAGAAGGAAACATAAATCAAATATTATTATATACAGTAAATGCAAATCAATCAACTGATTTTAATAGTGTAGGTTCACAACAGCTTAAAAGACAGTGATTTTAAAAAGCTTTACAGTCTGAAGCAAATTAATATGTAAATTTTTAATTCATAGCCATTATTAATGTTAATTGACAATTCAAAACTATTTGAATATACAATTCAAACGCAAGTATAAATAGTTATTCATGTAACAAATTATTAGCAACAAAAGAAAATTTAGATAGAAAAATATTGTGTGAAAATGGCTTATTTTTGAGCAAGAAAAAGTAACTAGGGGACTGGGAGTGGCTTATTGGCCTAGTTTGGGTTTGCAATCTCTAACCCAGAATAAAACTCGGTAAAGTCTAGATCGGATACGCGGCCGGCCGGTAGTGCGATATGCACATTAATAGAGCAGCATTTTTTAATGACACTGTATAAAAATAATTAATATTTTTACAGTACTGTGATGGTTGGGTTTAGGGTTGGGGTGGGGGATAGGCGTTAAAAATACAATTTATTGGGTAATTTAATAGATAACATAAATAATACTCGGTACAACTATTGTTTTTAGGTTACTGTGACTGTTGGGTTGGGGTAATAAAATACAATAAATGGGAAATTTAATAAATAATATAAATAATTTTCGTTAACTTCCGGCAACCATATTCGATCTAGCAACAACCATAAAACTCGCTCTATAGCAGGTTAGCCATGTAGCACAAGTTACAAAACCAACCCACCTTCTTGAGCCTGAAAACAAGCTAAATGGAAGCTAAATGCAACATGCCTCTGGTACAGGCCCCATATGCTATGTTTGTTTGTTTGTTGTTGCATGAGTAACCAATGCACAAGCTGTAAATTCTCCTCCCTCCTCAGAAAACAGCCGCTCATTTGCATTTAAAGGGACACAAAATTTTTTTTTTTTTTTATCCTTTCACCAAAAAAAAGGGGATTTATGGCATGATATAATACATGATCCATGTAGTATTTAGAGCTGAAACACATTCTTGGGACAACTATATTAAAGGTCCTGTGAAGTGCTTTGAAATGTGCATTTTTTGACAATGTCAACTGGAACACAAAGACAGGGCAAAGAGCTTAGAATCACCAAGAGGCGACACTAAATAGAACGTTCCATTGCAACAGCAGCGCCCAGCAATTCCGCCATTCTGGAGTGAAAGCGATCGGCCGTCCATTGGATCTTATTGCTGTCACGATGGCAAGCAGCTGCTTTGTTTCTTATTTATTTATTTAAAAAGCGCATCAAAGCTGGTGATTAGACTGGTGATTTATCAGCACTTTTAAAAGTTTATTTTACAGACTTGGGCCCAGTTTCACAAACAGGGCTTAGCTTAAGCCAGGACTAGATCTTAGTTAAATTAGGCTATTTAAGCCACGTTTATAAAAACTGCCTTAGAAAAACACATTACTTGTGTGCACCTGTAAAGACATATTTTAAGACATCTCACTGCAAGTTATTTTCAATTGAGACCTCTCAAACATGCAATTTAATCCATGACTAGCCTTAAACCTTGTTTGTGAAACCGGGGGTTAATGTTTTAATTTTTAAGTATTAACCATACTTGTTTTCTTGAAACTGTCACTTTTAGGTGAAATTAATTTAATAGTTTTTGCACTGGCATAATACATATTAATACTGACATGTTAAATTAAGTTAAAATGACTTTCAAAATGGGATGTTGATAACAGATTAACAGTTTTGTTGGAGTAATATATTATAATAGTACATAGTATTTTTCCAGTGTTGTCTGTTAAAAAAAGACTAAAAGTTTTATTTAAAAAGCTACTTTCTCCAAATTTATTTATTTTTTATTGTTAGATATATTTTTATTCATACAGCCATACAAACTACCAGATAATGTCGTTTTGTTGTAGTTTTTGTTAAGTATAATAATTTTTGCTTCACCCTAATTTGAATAAAAAAAAAAAAAGTAATTAAGTTATTTTGCTAACCTTTTCTGTTATATGTGAAACAGATATTTTAGATAACAGATGTATTAATCTTAGTCTTGTCAACATTTTGGAAATTGTCTGTTTTCATTGGGATATTGTTTTAAAATGTTACTTTTCATAGGGGATGTACTCATTTCAACTCATATTTAACTATTTTAATTCGTTCTGTCTAGTGTTAGTTATCCGTGCTGTTTTCCTAATGGAATTTTCATTCCAAAATGGTCGCCGTGTGACACTAGCAGCATCTAGTGGCTGTTTCCAAAATAGCAACAGTGTGTCGCCTCTTGGTGCTTCTATGCTCTTTGGACAGGGTGGGACATAGAGTAGCTCCTCCCATTTATATAAGAAAAAGCCAATAGGTTTGGTTTTATCACAGCTCTGCCAGTGACTGTGGTTAAGCTCAAGCACATCAAATAAAAAGTGTCTTGAAGGGGCGGGGCACATCAGACACTAGAGAGCATTTGATTGGTCAGAAGATTTGATGAGAAACTGAAGTATGAGGTGATGTGAAAAAAAAAATCATTGATCCATTTCGGCGCAAGCTTTGTATGTTTATACTTTCTAAATTTTGCCACAGTTTTGAGGCACACTAGCTTATAGATATCCTTAAATCTAACATACCAATACGAACATCTAAAAAACTTTATTTTAATTTCACAGGACTTTTTAATCTCTTTATTGATTCCAAATTTAAGAGCTGAACTGTTAAAATCAGTGTTGCTTTAATGTTGTCCCACTGGTTTCCTTTTCAGCTAAAGTTCCGTTTCCTCTGACGCTGAGATTCAAGCCCATGCTACAGAGAGGAATCGAGCTGGTCTCTCTGGATGCCTCATGGTACAGTACTGACATGTGAGGTTTTTGATTTGTTTCCAGATGCTTAAAACCCAGAATAAGCTCTGTTCCTCTTACAGGGTTAGTTCAGCTTCATGGTATTTTCTTAATGTGTTCGGGCTCAGAAGCATGTACACCCTCATCCTTGGACAAGACAATGGTCAGTTAATCTTGTGTTTGAAATCTATTTCTATTTATTATATTATACACTACCTAATAAAAGTCTTGTCGTCGATCCCAGTTGTAAGAGCACCAAATAATTACTTGACTTTTAGTTGATCATTTGTAAAAGTGGCAGAAGGTAGATTTTTCCAATGAATCATCTGTTGAACTGTATTACAATCATCACAAATACTGCAGAAGACCTACTGGAACCCGCATGGACCCAAGATTCTCACAGAAATCAGTCAAGTTTGGTGAAGGAAAAATCATGGTTTGGGGTTATATAAAGTATGGGGGCGTGCGAGAGATCTGCAGAGTGGATGGCAACATCAACAGCCTGAGGCATCAAGACATTTGTGCTGCTCATTACATTACAAACCACAGGAGAGGACAAACTCTTCAGCAGGATAGCGCTCCTTCTCATACTTCAGTCTCCACATCAACGTTCTGAAGAGCAAAGAAGGTCAAGGGGCTCCAGGATTGGCCAGCCCAGTCACCAGGCATGAACATTATTGAGCATGTCTAGGGTAAGATGGAGGAGGAGGAATTAAAGATGAATCCAAAGAATCTTGATGAACTCTGGGAGTCCTGCAAGAACGCTTTCTTTGCCATTCCAGATGACTTTATTTATAAGTGATTTGAGTCATTGCAGAGATGTATGGATGCAGTCCTCCAAGCTCATGGGAGTCATACACAATATTCATTCTTTTTCCACTGCACCATGACTTTATATTCTACACTGGACATTATTTCTGTTAAGTGACAAGACTTTTGTCTAAGCAAAGTCAGACCTTACTGTCCTAATTAAATCATTAAAAATCAAGGCATGATCATATTTTATTATGGTAAAATAAGCGTAATCTAGAGGCCTTTGCCTTTCATATAAGCCACTTCTGATACCAAATGATCAACTAGAAGTCAAGTTATTATCTGTTGTTCCTAAAACTTGGATAGACGACAAGATTTTGTTAGGTAGTGTATACTGTATGGGTCAAAGACAAAAGGAGTTTAAGCATTAAACAAAGAAGTGTAATATAAGTTTTGAGATTTACAGTAAAATGTGCATGGTTTAATTAAATAATCGTAAAAGGCCACTAAAAATGTATTAAAACTTAGTATGATGACTTATTCTTTCATATATTTTAATAAATGCACATGTGAATGAGTATATTGTACCATTTTTACATTTTAAATATGTGTGTTATACTGAATGACCGATTACCGAAGCGATGACACATTACTCACTCATATTTTTGGCATTTTATTTTCTCATTAAAGTAGACGCTTGCCGTTTATATGCATTTTATGTCTATAAAATCACTTTTGTGAATTGAATTTCATTCAGACAGTAAACTGGGACGCCTCCTCTTTGACCCATATGAGATATACCTAATTAATACCTAAATGTAATTTCAGTCCTGATGGCTTTTCTTCCTCTTGTTCATTTTTTTAGCTGCAGATCAGTCCAGAATTATGCAGGATCAGATGACGGGGGCTGCGATGGCAATGCCCCCTGATCCTAATAAAGCATTTAAGGTGAGCAGTATTTATGTTTATATCATGTATATCATTGTATTTATACGTGATGCAAATATTTCTCTCTGTGTGGTTTACATAGATTTATGTGTGCTAAACCTTGCATCATCAGTGACTTTGTATGTATCAGATTTTATTTATGGAGGAGTAATTGAGCTAACTTTTTTCATCACCTACACCATGCGTGCAACTGCAGCCCCCGATGTAGACATACGATCGCCTTAATTTTAAAACTGCAGTTTTAAGATGGCTGTGAAACCTAAAACTTTTCCACTTTGAGTTTCATAGTTACAGAATTGCTGAAACATTACGTTAGAAATGCAGATTGTGTTCAGTGCAATAAGTTCACAGAGTTCTAATGCACAATAGAATCATATACAAATTCAGCGATGCTTTAGTTTAGGTCACAATTCATGCTGTTAACTACTGGCTTATTATTAAGATATTAACTGTTCATTAGTAGTTGTAAAGTATGATCTTATTCTGCATCACCAATCCTACCCAAACCCAACTTCTACCTTACTGTGATGAAAACGAGCCCACCAGCTCGTCTTCAGGGGGAGAAATGTGAGTTCGTAAGGGGAAAAAAATTATGGCTTACTCGCAAAGCACTGTCGTGCAAGGTGACGTTTATTTACAGTGCCAAAATGTCCATCCACAGTGAAGGTATATACATGTGCCAACAAAGAAAATCCAAAAAAAACAAAGTATCAAAGAAACAACAAACAGAAAAATAAAATCTGCAAAAAAATATACTCCAATTATATCTACCAAAAATAATAATAATAACAATAACAATAGGTATCCACAATATATTCGCTCGAGGCACCACGGTAGCACTCTTGCATTGACTTGGTAAACAAGTGGTTTTTGGTAGTTGGGCTCTGGCTTATATAGCCCAAACTCCCGCCCATTTGTGGGCTATACCAATTACAGGTAAGTATTAACTTTAACAAATACACCAATATAAAAAAACTTAACATTCAATCCACAGTTCACAATAAACACATAAAGAAAAATCCTTAATATGTAATTAACAACAAAACATAAACTTTCTTAATATAAATAAACACATAATACACACTTCATACACACAAAACACCTATTCACAAACATAATGGTTTCGTCAGCTTCCGATCGCTGTGCGCATGCGCACACACTCCCATGCATTCTTATACTGGCACTTTCAATGTGCTCGGTTTGACCGATCGCGACCGGAAGTCTGACTACGCCCACACAGACAAACACCAAACGAAAAAGACGACAACTGGTGAAGTGGAGGTGTATGAAATGCCTATGGATGACTATGAAGAGAGTGGATTTATGGAAATATGTCCATGTGCTATCGAGATCGCGTGTGCACCCGCTCCTCCGATAGCGGCAACGGCAGGGAGGAACAACATGATGAATGAATGAACAAGGTAAGTGGGCCTGTAAGTATGTCTGCGCGCCAGCGCGTCTGTGTGTGTGTAAGTATGTGTGTGCGTGAGAATGTGTGTGTGTGTGTGTGTGTAACTGCCAGTGCTGCTTTCCCAGCGGTGACAGTTAATGTGACTTCATCACATCACCTTCCCCCTCTCCCAGCCGCGTACTGGCCGGGAACCTGGACAGGTAGTCGGCTACCACATTAAGTCTACCCGGTCGATGGCGTATTTTAAAGTGGTATGGCTGCAGGGCGAGGTACCATCGGGTGACTCTGGCATTGTGGTCTCTCATGGACTGGATCCAGGTAAGGGCCCGGTGGTCAGTTTCCAGATCAAACTCTCGGCCTAGGAGGTAGTAACGCAAACTGTCCAGAGACCACTTGATTGCAAGACCTTCCTTCTCAATTGCAGAATATCTTGTCTCCCTTGGCAATAGCTTGCGACTGAGGAAAACAATAGGTTTTTGTTCCTCTGCATTTCCTTGGGCAAGGACAGCTCCTATCCCTGTTGCAGAAGCATCCACTTGGACCAGGAACCTTTTTGAGAAGTCGGGACTCTGTAAGACTGGACTGGAACACATCTTCTCTTTCAGGTTTTTGAAAGCTGTCTCACAGTCATTGGTCCATGGAATAGGATTTGTTACTGACTTAGACAACAAGTTAGTTAAAGGAGCAGCAATCGAGGCAAAGTTTGGGACAAATCTCCTGTACCAGCCTACAAGTCCCAGGAACGATCTCACTTCCTTCTTGGTCTTTGGCTGTGGGCTCCTGCGAATTGCCTCTACCTTGTCAATCTGTGGTTTAAGCTGTCCATTGCCCAGGTGGTATCCAAGGTAATTGGCCTCTTGTCTTGCCCACTCACATTTAGACACGTTTAAGGTCAGTCCTGCTTCTGCTATCTTCCTTAGTGTCTGTTGAAGATGTTGTAGATGCTCTGCCCAAGAATTACTATGAATTACCACATCATCCAAATACGCTGCTGCCCAGTCTTCACAACCTTGAAGGACTCTATCCATCAGCCTTTGGAAGGTGGCTGGTGCCCCATGAAGGCCAAAAGGAAGGGCTGTAAAGTGAAATAATCCAAATGGTGTTCGGAAAGCAGTGTATGGTTTGGACTCTGGGTTGAGGGGTACCTGCCAGTATCCCTTACACAAGTCTAATGTGGTGATGTATCTGGCTCGACCAATCTTCTCCAGCAGATCATCAATTCTTGGCATTGGGTATGCATCAAACTTAGACTGGGCATTGAGCTTGCGAAAGTCGATGCAGACACGCAGGGATCCATCCTTCTTGGGAACGATCACCATTGGGCTGCTCCACTCACTCGTTGATGGCTCGATCACTCCTAGCTCCTTCATCAACTTTATCTCCTCTTTTAAGGGTTCCACCAGCCTCTCAGGCACACGGTAAGGACGTTGACGTGTTGGTGTTGGATCAGAAAGGTGGATGGTGTGTTGAGTTAGCTCAGTCCGTCCAGGCCTCTGACAGAACACAGCCGGAAACAGATTTAGGAGGTTCTGCAGCTCTTCCCTTTTGGAGTCTTCTAGGTGAGTGAGACTCACCACAGACGGCTGTCTCTTTACCTCCTCCATGTCCTCTTCTTCCACATCCTCTTCTACCTCCACCTTCCTCACCAGAAGAACTGTTTCTGGTCCCTTACCGGGTGGCTCCTTCCACTCCTTTAATAGGTTGACATGGTAGGTCTGCCTGGTCTTCCCCTTGTCTGGATGATGAATTTCATATGTTACCGGCCCCATCTTGCGGATCACTGTGTATGGCCCCTGCCATTTAGCCAGTAACTTGTTAGTTGAAGTTGGTAAAAGTAGCAGTACTTTTTGACCCTCTTGAAATTGTCTAAGTCTGGCATGTTGGTCGTACCATCTTTTCTGTGCTTGCTGTTTCTCTAGAAGGCTGTCTTTGGCTTGTTCTCTGTACTTCTCCAAACGGTCTCGCATCTCTAGCACATAGTGCACAATGCCTCTCTCCTCCTTCTTTGATGTAGGTTCTGCTTCCCAGTCCTTCTTCAGCAAGTCTAGGGGTCCTTGCACCTGCCATCCATAAAGAAGCTCGAATGGAGAGAAACCCGTCGATGCCTGGGGTACTTCTCTGTACGCAAAGAGAACAAACGGTAACCACTTATCCCAGTCTCGGCCTGTGTCTGCAACGAACTTCCGCAGCATGTTCTTGAGTGTTTGATTGAACCTCTCGACAAGTCCATCTGTCTGTGGGTGATATGGCGTTGTTCTAATGGCGGTGATGCCCATCTGCTTGTGTAGCTGCCCCATCAGGCGTGATGTGAAGTTTGTTCCCTGGTCGGTAAGTATCTCCTCAGGTATTCCAACTCTGGAGAACAACTGAATCAATGCATGGATGATCTTGGGTGTTGTAATGGAACGGAGTGGGTAGGCCTCAGGATACCTTGTAGCGTAGTCACTGACCACCAGGATGTAACGATGTCCAGCACTGCTCTTTTCCAATGGCCCCACAATGTCCATGGCAATCCGCCTAAAAGGTGCAGAGATAACAGGGAGAGGTTGCAGGGGTGCTCTGCCCCGCTGGGACACAGCACTTGTCTTTTGGCAGATGGCACATGTTTTGCAGTGTGTTTGTACATCAGTATAAAGTGTGGGCCAGTAAAATCGTGAGCTAATGCGTGCATATGTTTTCTGTTGGCCTAGGTGACCAGCCCATGGAACAGTGTGTGCAAGGTGAAGAACAAGAGGACGACAACGAGATGGCACAATTAAACGTAACACATCATTTGTTCTGACATATAACACACCATTCTCTACTACATATACCTCATTGCACAGAATTGATGGTTTTTCAGACTCGGCTTTAACAAATAAGGGTTTCAAAGTTTCATCTTCCCTTTGAAGTTGTGTTATGTTCCCTGGGACTTTCCAGCCATCAACTTTGAGACCCTCCCCTGAAGACTCAGAGGCTGGAGTTCCCAGGTACTTTTCAAGACGCCGCTGGCGTCTTGACTTTCTAGGGCCCTTGGTCCCGCCCTGCAACAGACTACTATCAAAGTCTGGCAAGGGCTGTAGACCTGCCCTGACTTGTGCTCTTGTAAGAGCTGGACATGACACATTGGCATTGGCAATGGAATGTTCAGAGTCTTTGATGGTGGGTTGCAAAAGTTCATATAGCACCGGAAAGTCTCTTCCTATAATCATATCAGCTGGTAAATGGTCAACTACGGCAACATTAAGCAAGTACATTTGTTCTTGTATCTCCACCATAACCTCAGCTCGGGGATACTGCTTTATGTCCCCATGTACACATTGAACAGAGGTGGTGTTCTCATAACTGACATTATGTACAAAGCGTGATTTCACCATTGACAAAGAGCTTCCAGTATCTAAGAGTGCTTTTAGTTTATGTCCATTCACAGTAACATTATATACATTCTGACCCTCCCCCACAGAGTCAAAATCACAGTCCCCTTCTCTTGGCACATAACAAAAACCTGTAAGTTTAGCTTTGCGAGCGGGACACACGGATGCTTTATGACCCGGCTGCTGGCAGTAAAAGCAAATCAAATCTTTGGTTGCAGGTTTTTGGCTTTGTGCATTGTCTGACAGTTCAATACGACCCCTTTCAGAACCAGTGTTATGTAATGTGTGACGTACAGTACCTTTAGGTGGTTGAGTACGGAGCCCGCTACGATGTGCATTCAGGTACTGCTGAGCCAACCGTGCTGCTGCCTGTCCTGACTTTGGCTCGTGCTCTTTTACCCAGGTGCGTGCGTCGTAGGGTAGCACCCGAAGCAACTGCTCCAGGATGATGACCTCACCAATCTCCTCTTTGGAGTGCCCCTCCGGTTGGACCCATCGCTTGTACAGGTTCTTTAGTCGGTGGTAGGTCTCTGTCGGTGATTCTCCCGCTGGAACTGTAGACGATCTGAAGCGCTGGCGGTATGTCTCGGGAGAGATGTTGAACTTCTCCAGCAGTGCTTCTTTCAGATCAGCATAAACCTCAGCCTGTTCCTCATCCATTGCCAGGTATGCCTCCAGTGCTTGTCCTGTCAGCAACGGAACCAGACGGTAGCTCCACTCCTCCTCAGGCCATCTCCATGTTCTGGCCAGACGCTCGAACCGCCGAAGATAATTCTCAATATCTTCCCCCTGCTGGAAGCTTGGCATCTTTGGCTCAGTCCACTGCATCGGCTCTCGTGGCACTGTGACATTTGGGGAGTCACGGATATAGGCTGGTCTGTGTCTTGTGGATACCTTTGATGCTGGTGTCGGTAGCTCCATTCGTGCGCTCTCTGCATCAATGGAAGTCTCAGCAGGACGTATTGACTGCAGAATGGAATCACGAAGACCTCGGAGCTCCTGCATATATCGGTCCTCTCTCTGTTCTTGAGAGTCCAGAAATCTACGCATCAGGGAAAGCATTCCCTCACCAGCCGTAGCGTCAGAAGTAACTGGCTTGGATGGGGTTGAGCTGGACCTTGAGGAGACTCTGGGACGATTTGTGGCTCCCTCCTCATCCTCAGTTGTCTCCACCGAATTCCAATCAGCCCCTTCCCCTGGCGCTGCCTTCACTTGGGACCGTAAACCCGTCTTCGGTTTTCGGCCTTTCGGCGCTGTCTTGCGAGTAGCCATCCCACCGCTGCCACCAGATGTGATGAAAACGAGCCCACCAGCTCGTCTTCAGGGGGAGAAATGTGAGTTCGTAAGGGGAAAAAAATTATGGCTTACTCGCAAAGCACTGTCGTGCAAGGTGACGTTTATTTACAGTGCCAAAATGTCCATCCACAGTGAAGGTATATACATGTGCCAACAAAGAAAATCCAAAAAAAACAAAGTATCAAAGAAACAACAAACAGAAAAATAAAATCTGCAAAAAAATATACTCCAATTATATCTACCAAAAATAATAATAATAACAATAACAATAGGTATCCACAATATATTCGCTCGAGGCACCACGGTAGCACTCTTGCATTGACTTGGTAAACAAGTGGTTTTTTGGTAGTTGGGCTCTGGCTTATATAGCCCAAACTCCCGCCCATTTGTGGGCTATACCAATTACAGGTAAGTATTAACTTTAACAAATACACCAATATAAAAAAACTTAACATTCAATCCACAGTTCACAATAAACACATAAAGAAAAATCCTTAATATGTAATTAACAACAAAACATAAACTTTCTTAATATAAATAAACACATAATACACACTTCATACACACAAAACACCTATTCACAAACATAATGGTTTCGTCAGCTTCCGATCGCTGTGCGCATGCGCACACACTCCCATGCATTCTTATACTGGCACTTTCAATGTGCTCGGTTTGACCGATCGCGACCGGAAGTCTGACTACGCCCACACAGACAAACACCAAACGAAAAAGACGACAACTGGTGAAGTGGAGGTGTATGAAATGCCTATGGATGACTATGAAGAGAGTGGATTTATGGAAATATGTCCATGTGCTATCGAGATCGCGTGTGCACCCGCTCCTCCGATAGCGGCAACGGCAGGGAGGAACAACATGATGAATGAATGAACAAGGTAAGTGGGCCTGTAAGTATGTCTGCGCGCCAGCGCGTCTGTGTGTGTGTAAGTATGTGTGTGCGTGAGAATGTGTGTGTGTGTGTGTGTAACTGCCAGTGCTGCTTTCCCAGCGGTGACAGTTAATGTGACTTCATCACACTTACTAACTATTAATAAACGGCTAATTACAGTAGTAGTTTATCAAGCCAGTAATGTTAGTTAATGGTTTGTTAAGACCGGTTACTCACTGAAGCTAAGCAGGGCTGAGCCTGGTTAGTACCTGGATGGGAGACCACATGGGAAAACTAGGTAGCTGTTGGATGTGGTGTTAGAGAGGCCAGCAGGGGGCGCTCAACCTGTGGTCTGTGTGAGTCCTAATGCCCCAGTAAAAGTGAAGGGGACACTACACTGTCAGTGGGCGCCGTCTTTCCGATGAGACGTTAAAGCGAGGTCCTGACTCTCTGTGGTCATTAAAAATCCCATGGCACTTCTCGTAGAGAGTAGGGGTGTAACCCCGGTGTCCTGGCCAAAGTCCCTCAATCGGCACTTACCCATCATGGCCTCCAAATCATCCCCATCCACCGAATTAGCTCTATCACGGTCTCTTCACTCCACCAATAGCTGGGGTGTGGTGAGCCCACTGGCGTCGTTGTCATGTGGCTGCCGTCGCATCATCCAAGTGGATGCTACACACTGGTGGTGGTGTGGAGAGACTCTCCTCATGATTGTGAAGCGCTTTGGGTGTATAGCCATACACAATAAATGCGCTATATAAATACACATTACATTACATTACCATAAATTGTGACCTAAACTAAAAAGTAACACAAATTCTTACATGCTTACTGTGCCCCATTATGACTTTTTGGATGTTACCTTTTCATTAAAGGAAGAAGCGATTCTAAATTGCTTATACGTGCTTCAAAAACCCACATTGATTTGTAGCAAATTTGAATCCCAGCTTACAATTCTCACTAGCCAGGTTTCACAAACAAGTGAACAAGGATTTTTGTTCCCTTCATTTTCGGCAATTGGTGAAGTTTGTTCCTCGCCACTGGCTTGCTTTGTTTGGGACTAGTTAAAGACAATAGAATAAGCAAGACATGTCACTCGTATAGTTTTGAATGGGGAAAAGTGTAACGGTCAATATGGCCAATAAAGCCCCACCGTTTAGTACAGGGAGCCAATCATTTATCAATATAGACTGACAATTTTCCAGGGGAGGAGCTCAGACTAGACGTGAGTTTTTGCAGATTTTGTGTGATTGGAACGTTTAGATGTATAACTAAAGAGACAGATGTTGTTTAATTTTAACTGGGGATTACTAATATGAAATGTAATCGTAAGCTTGACAAGCAATTTTGGAGAATTTGATGTTTCCCCATTCAAACAGAATGCCCGAGCAAACTGCCCTAGAGGTGTTTCAAAGATGAAATGAAATGACTTGCCTTGCCTTAGTAAGACTTTGGACTAGTGGAGCTGCACATCAGTGCAGTTGCTCTTCAGTGTTTTGACTTTTACCTATTTTTTTTCTCAGTGTTTTCGAATTAACTAACTTGAACTTCTGTATAGCTACAATTTCAAAGTTTCAGTGTCTACGCCATCTCGACACTTCCACTCCAGTAATTCTCTGCCACACTGTAAACTTAATACTATAGGGGGGAGAGGTCGTTTTCGTATATTGATCCTAAATTCTGGAACTCTCTGCCTGCTCACATTAGGAATACTTCATCTCGACAGTTTTAAGAAATGTCTTATTTTTTTATAGTTGCTTTCTAGGTCATTAGCTATGTTTCCATCCAAAAATGCGAATGAACTTTGTGCGCAAAACTGGATTATCACATAAAAGACGTGCAAATAAAGCTGCGTTTCCATCCAACGAGTCAAAGCGAACAAAATAGTCACTTCCTGATTAACTGGTGCCAAATATCAACAATAAAAACTGAATTTGCTGCAGTAGGAGGAGCTGCGTCAATCTTTTCTTCATTTAATAAATGACTTGCGCCTCAGAGGGCAATCCTCACACGCAGTGAACGCGCGGTGGCGTTTGAAGGTGTCAGACGTGGAGCACAGACGCTCTTGATTCTGGAGGTAATCAATAATATAATAACACTAATACTGAAACGGTTAAGGCGTTTTAGAATGACCAAAACAACATCTCAGATGTTTTAAAGTGTGCTCAGCCTGCTGGTTTGTCCATTTCCACACATTTTTATCATCACTTGATCTCTTATAACAAAATCACTTAACCTTTTTTTAATGCGCACACTGGAATTTGTGCAGTAGAAGTGTTTCCATTGTAGTTTATGCGCATCTTTTCTTATCGAATAAAAAGTTTATCCTACTCAGTTATGCGCATATGTTTTTTATGCGCATTTTCAAAATTTATGCACATCATGGCGTTTCCATCAACCGTTTTTTTTATGCACATATGCAAAATAGGTGGATGGAAACATAGCTACTGATCTTATTATGATGTAAATGTGATGTTTTCCATTCTTTCTTTTATTGTTGTGACTGTTGTAGGTTTTGATCTTATGTTATGTGATGTTTTATATTCTTTGATTGCTTCTTCTGCTGTTGCACCTTGAGTATAAGAAAGGCGCATTATACATAAAATGTATTTGTTATTATTATTAACTGTGACAACTGAACTGAAGCAGTTTCAATTTACTAGAACTTCATCTACATTAAGCTGCTTTGACAGAATCTACATTGTAAAAACCGCTATAGAAATAAAGATGAATTTAGTGCGAATTGGGTGTTTCCATCAAGTTATTAGAGTGGCTCACTGTAGAATTGGTAACCTAGTGACCAACAGTAAACAAAACAAGCATAATGGAGCTGATTGGTCACATGGGTGTAATGTTCATTACATCAGAGTCAGCAAGTGCATTTTCATTTCCCATTATTCACATGTTCAAAACCACCTCTAGCAAACATAAAAAAAATAAAAACTTGGTGTTTCTATTCTATCTATTGCAATATTTCAAAATGCGGCTGATGGAAACAATAACAGTTTGGCAAACAATGTCTACTTTGACCTTCAAATACTTCAAATTTGGTTTTTGTTGTCAACATTTCAAGCAGATGCTGTTTTCTGTACTGTAAAAGCAAATACACTTTGTTTCACACATAACTTGATTCAGCAAAAAGTCCTAAGAAATCCTTCAGATTAAAAATGTAGCTATGCTCATTGAAATTTGGTTTATAGAGAAGCACAGTAAGTGCTCAACCAATGAGAACAGACTGAGCCAAAACATCTGACCAATTGGAGCAGAGGAGGCTCTTTGAAAGGCGGGGATTAAAAAGAAATGATATGAACCAAGTTTTCAGACACTGAGAAAAAAAGAGCTCCGTGTCTCTGTGATGAAATTATTATTAGTTTTTATTTTAATGATAGAGGAGCAACTTTTAAACAAAAACAAAATCATAACAGATACACCTTAAAGAGGGAGAAATAACATGATCATTTACTCACCCTCATGCATGTTGTTGAATTTCACCTGTGGATCAGATGTTTAGCCAGATGTTCACACTGCTCTCGATGATCTTCTTCTGTCGTTGTAACAGAGCGAGTGGGAAGCCCTGGAGATCGTGGAGCATAAATGGGCTCTGGAGAACGTTGAGGAGGAACTCATGTGTCAGGATCTGAACTTCAGAGAACTCTTTAACTAAAAACCACAGTAAAAAGCAAACATCTGATATGATATGAACCAGCGATTGCTTAATATGATACATATGCTGGTACTTGACGAATGCTGGAATGATCCTGATGACGTTTAGGGTGATTTGAATGTCTTAAAGGGATAGTTCACCCTCCAAAAAAAAGAAAATTCTGTCATAATTAATCCTTATTTTTTGAAGAATGTAGGAAACCTGTAACCATTGACATCCATAATAGGTAAATCAATTACTATGGTAGTCAATGATCACCGGTTTTTCAAAATTACGATGACAGGATTTTCATTTTTGGGTGAACTATCCCTTTAACACCCACATGAATGTCCTGAGAAGAATTGAAATTAAATATAAGTACAGTGAAGATCCAAAATTACTGCCAAAGGTATTAACATACAGAAGTTCTCATGTTTTATGTCTTAATATTATATTTATGTGTGAACTGAACATGTTTTAGGACAGTGTTTCTCAACCACGTTCCTGGAGGACCACCAGCACTGCATGTTTTGTATGTCTCCTTTCTTTGTCATACTCATTACAGGTCTTTCAGTCTCTGCTAATGAGCTGATGTTCTGAATCAGGCGTGTTCAGTTAAGGAGACATGGAAAACGTGCAGACCTGGTGGTCCTCCAAGAACGTGGTTGAGAGTTTAGTGCCTTCCAATCAGTTGTTTAGGATTTCGACTTTAATTAAAACGTTTCTATACAGCAGTTTTTCTCTTTAGTGGTCGATTTTTATGGTCGGTTTCTTATTGACAAGCCGTTGTTTCAAACACTGAGACATTATAGCAGTAAAATTATTGTAGAGCAGATGTTATTTCGTCCTCTTGTGTTCGAGAGATGTATTAATATAATAAACCTTATATTGAACCCTCAGGTAAAGAGGAAATCAATTTGTGCTCGTGTCTTTGTTTGAATGAGATGATCGGAAATGATAAAGCCGGAGGACCATTTATGATATGATCACGTTCTCATGCTGGAGGTGGAGAAAACACTGAGTACTCAAAATTCAAATAAGCTTTTATTTCATGACTTATTTATAATGTTTAATTCCTATACAGAAAATGCCTCCACAATGCAGTGACTGGGTTGATATACTGTTAAAAACGGGCTTGCAAAATAAACTTGTAGCTTTCAAAATTGAACTGTTCTTACATTTATACACAGCTGACGGTTTTTAAAATGGATTTCAATGGAATAAGCACACAGTAGCGCTAATAAATATTTGATTTTAAAAAGAAATGAGACTGTATGCCACTTTCTAAAGCTGTCGTTTCCAGCACTAGCAAAATATTTGAGTAATCAATGCTAGCGCAAAGGCGATCGATCACTATGAAACCGTCAAAGGGAAACAGGATCGTCGCATTAATAATAATAAACCACGTACAAAAATGGAAGACTGTAGTTGTGAATTAAAACTAGTTTAAAATGAAAATGCCCACTATGAGAAACTTCACACCCGTTCATGTGAATCTCACAAATCCTTTCAGGAACATTGTGGTTTTATATTTGCTGTATATGAATTGAATCTGGGGTTTTTACTTTGAGGCGAAAATACGTTTTAATTCACGGTATGTCGTGAAAACATCCAAATCTTTTGTTTCTGGAAAGGTTTTGAGAGATTCCTCAGTGTTAGATATTATACTACTGTACTGTAGGTTTAAGTGCTCCTGCCACACAGTGATGTATACTCACTGGTCACTTTATTAGGTACACCTTACTAGTACTGGGTTGGACC
Source organism: Danio kyathit (assembly GCA_903798195.1). NCBI lineage: Eukaryota > Metazoa > Chordata > Actinopteri > Cypriniformes > Danionidae > Danio > Danio kyathit. Next base: position 14,018,861 of record LR812526.1, on the reverse strand, counting down.
CCTTTTTGCCTTCAGAACTGCCTTAATCCTTCGTGGCATAGATTCAACAAGGTACTGGAAATATTCCTCTTTTGGATTTTTGGTCCATATTGGCATGATAGCATCATGCAGATCTGTCGGCTGCACATCCATGATGCGAATCTCCCATTCCACCACATCCCAAAGGTGCTCTATTGGATAGAGTTCTGGTGACTGTGGAGGCCATTTAAGTACAGTGAACTCATTGTCATGTTCAAGAAAGCAGTCTGAGATGATTCGCGCTTTATGACATGGTGTGTTATCCTGCTGGAAATACTCATCAGAAGATGGAGACACTGTGGTCATAAAAAGATGGACATGGTCAGCAACAGTACTCAAATAGACTGTGGCGTTGACACGATGCTCAATTGGCACTAATGGACCCAAAGTGTGCCAAGAAAATATCCCCCACACCATTACACCACCACCACCAGCCTGAACCGTTGATACAAGGCAGGATGGATCCATGCCTTCACGTTATTGATGCCAAATTCTGACCCTACCATCAGGATGTCGCAGCAGAAATCGAGACTCATCAGACCAGGCAACGCTTTTCCAATCTTCTATTGTCCAATTTTGGTGAGCCTGTGCCAATTGTAGCCTCAGTTTCCTGTTCTTAGCTGACAGGAGTGGCACCCGGTGTGGTCTTCTGCTGCTATAGCCCGTCCACCTCAAGGTTGGATGTGTTCAGGGATGCTCTTCTGCATACCTCAGTTTTAACGAGTGGTTATTTGAGTTACTGTTGCCTTGGAACCAGCTGGAACCAGTCTGGCCATTCTCCTCTGACCTCTGGCATCAACAAGGCATTTGTGCCCACAGAACTGCCGCTCACTGGATATTTTCTCTTTTTCAGACCATTCTCTGTAAACCCTAGAGATGGTTGTGCGTGAAAATCCCAGTAGATCAGGAGTTTCTGAAATACTCAGACCAGCCCGTCTGGCACCAACAACCATGCCACGTTCAAAAATCGCCTTTCTTCCCCATTCTGATGCTCGGTTTGAAGTGCAGCAGATCGTCTTGACCATGTCTACGTGCTGCCATGTGATTGGCTGATTAGAAATTTGCGTTTACGAGCAGTTGGACAGGTGTACCTAATAAAGTGGCCAGCGAGTGTACATCTGTCATTCTGAGATTAAAAAAAAACAACAACATATATCATCATCTGAGGAGCATTCACTTAACAGGAAGTGCAAATGAAAAAGCATTTTCTGTACGATCTCTATGCAGTGCGCTAAAAATACTCACAACACTGTAAACAGCTGAAAATGTCAATATGCACTTTCCCATTGCGCCATAAACAAAAAGGATCTACGCATCCCTTTTATTCAGAGGTAAAACAAGGTAAATGGAAGCCTAAACCTCGACTTATTGGTCATCATTTATTTATATCAAAAGAGCTGTAATACAATTATATATATCGACTCTATTATTAACAAAATAAAATGAAAGCTTGCCCCAGTTTCCCAGCAATTGATCCAAAGTGATCAAAGACAACATTTATTCTTACAATACAAAAATACTGTACAAAGAGGTGCCTTAAAAATCACTTAAAGAGCTCTATCCAGAAAGCACTTTGCTCAAATATTGTCTGCTCCCGAGAGAGTTCGTAATAAATTGCACGCAATTAGTCTGGGAAAAAAATGTACTGTGTTTTCCTGCCTTTTTACAAATAAAAATACGAGAGAAGTCATTCTCACAGGAAAACAGGCCTCCGTTTGTGTCCTGCAACAGAGGGGGTTTTCCTAAATGCAAAGAAATATCACGAGAAATGAATGAAAATAAAATTGGAAGATCTTTAGAAGCCGCTCATGAGACTTATAATCGTTAGCATCTGGCGATTATGAAAATAAATAGTTCACGAGTGAGTGGACAGATAGTGATTTCTATTCGTTTTTAACCTCCACCCACCATTGTTTTGTTAGTTTGTTTTCAACAAGATCTCAGAAATCCGAAAGATTTCTGATCATGACATCCCTGATATGAGAAACACCATTCCTGCTAATATTCGTGATGCTAACCAGCGCACGGCGGCTTCGCTGGTCGGTTTTGCGCTCAAACATCCCCCAGTGTGGACAGCAGCTCAGAAAAAGCAAGCTTAAAAAAAATAATTAAATAAAACAACCAAAAACGTGTGGGTGATGAAGAACAGCAAACCTCCAAATTCCCATTCATCCTCACTGAAGCGATGCAGATAAATCAGTGCAATCCGGCGCAGCAACCAGCCAAACCCGTTTCATGAAGAAATCCCATGATGCTCGAGCACCAGCCTGAGAGAGACAGAGAGAGAGAGTGGCCTCTGTGGGAGTCAGAGGTTCAAGTTACTGGAGATTAGGTGGAAGTGATAAGAGCTAGAAAGAATGAAGTGAAGCAGGAAAGCAGCAGAGATCAGTCCGTCTCCATGCTGACGCAGGCCGAGGCTCCGTCTGCGCTGTCATTGGTCTGGGAGGAGATGTGGTTCTCGGGCTGGGTGGAGCAGGGCACGGGCGGAGGGACGCTGGGCTGACGGATCTTGTCTTGGCGCTGGTAGAACAGGAGGTAGGCGGCGCTTGTCTACAGAAAACACAGGGATATCAAAAAATGCTTCAAAAATACGATAATGTTGTGAAATATGGTCACACTTTACACAGTAAAGTTGTATTAGTCAATGTCTTCACTAACATAAACAAACGATGAACTATACATTTATTACAGTATTTGTTCATGTTGGTAAAAATACAGTTGTTCATTGTTAGTTTGTTAACTCACGGTGCATTAAAGGTGCAGTATGTAAGTTTGACACCCAGTGGTTAAACTAGGTATTGCACTTCTGGATCAAAACAAACGCAAGGGCAGGTTGCCAGATTGAGGACAGGAGCTTGTGATTTAAACAGTGTTCTAAATAAAGGCAATAGCACACGATATATATTGAATATTTTCCATATTAAAAGGAGTTTTTGTCCTAACCAACACTTTTGAATATATATATTGAATTGATATATTAGAAACGGCTTCTATTTCTTGCAGCTGAACAACAGAAAACTGATAATGATCACCTCAGGTAAGATAGTTCACCTCAGATCTTGAAAATAAAATAAACTGTTTGAAATTGAACTTAAGGACTAAACTCATATCAGTGATTCAGCATCTGCATTTAATAACGTTAAAGAGGTTTAACTATCCATGTATTAATTAGATTTTAAGCCTTACCATTTCGTGAGTGAGTGCATTATTCTGTGCTTCTGAATGGCTGTATTTAAATTTCTGTCGTGTTTCGTCTGGTGCAAACAGCCAAAATTGCTTACCACTGTGTATCTCGTCATGAAGAGTGTTGTTAGGACACACGATTACAACGTAACCAGGGCCAGACGGAATCTGCGGATGTTTTTTGCTATTTCTGCGGAATATTTTGGTAAAAATCTGCGGATTTCTGCGGAATTATTTTGGGAGTATCATAACTAAAACCTTAATATGTTAAATAAAAAATAATATCTTTTTAACTTGTATTTAATGTTTAAAATGCAAACACAATTAGATTCACTTTATTTATTTTTACAGCAAGTCTCTCATATAACATATCTACTAAAAGACAAACTATTACTGTACAAACTGCATTGTACATAAATCTGATGAACATTTTTATATTAGTCAATAATATTACTGTAATTATTTTAAAAACTGAATGTATATAGATTTACACACATTTACTCAAGTAAATAAACAGAATTAATGATGGGCTAAAAATCTGCGGAAAATCTGCGGAATTCTGTGCGCTCAGATTCCGTGTGGGCCTAAACATAACCTACTCACCTAATGTTTACATTCGTAATATTTATATTATTTGCTAATTAATAACCTAATGTGGAACTCTGGATCTGCATCTCATTTTGGACTCTGCTACTGTCCACCCGAGGTCGCATTTCGGTCACGGATGCATGCTTTGAGAGCTTTTCTGAATGAATGAATAGAATATGAGGTTTTCCACCAAGGCAACCTGAGGTGCCAATTTCTGTTTAAGATTTTTCCAATACATTTCTAAGCATTATAGTTTTTCTAACTCATTTCTAATAACTCATTTCTTTTATCTTTGCCATGATGACAGTAAATAATAGTTTACTAGATATTTTAAGACACTAGTATTCAGCTTAAAATCACATTTAAAGGCTTAACTAGGTTAATTAGTCAAGTTAGGGTAATTAGGCAAGTCATTGTATAATGATGGTTTGTTCAGTAGACAATCAAAAAAATATTGCTTAAGAGAGATAACAATATTGACCTCAAAATTGTTGTAAAAAAAAAAAAAAAAAAAGCCAAAATAAAACAAATAAGACTTTCTCCAGAAGAAAAAATATTCTAGGAAATACTGTGAAAAATTCCTTGCTGTTAAACATCATTTGGGAAATATATAAAAAAAAAAGAATAAAAAAAAAAACCTCACAGGAGGGCTAATCTTTTTGATTAAACTCAACTGTATAAATATATTTTTCATCAACAATAAATAATTATAAAATCAATCGAACAATATACAGGCAGTGCAGAATTATTAGGCAAATGAGTATTTTGACCACATCATCCTTTTTGCATGTTGTCTTACTCCAAGCTGTATAGGCTCGAAAGCCTACTACCAATTAAGCATATTAGGTGATGTGCATCTCTGTAATGAGAAGGGGTGTGGTCTAATGACATCAACACCCTATATCAGGTGTGCATAATTATTAGGCAACTTCCTTTCCTTTGGCAAAATAGGTCAAAAGAAGGACTTGACAGGCTCCGAAAAGTCAAAAATAGTGAGATATCTTGCAGAGGGATGCAGCACTATTAAAATTGCCAAACTTTTGAACCGTGATCATCGAACAATCAAGCGTTTCATTCAAAATAGTCAACAGGGTCGCAAGAAGCGTGTGGAAAAACCAAGGCACAAAATAACTGCCCATGAACTGAGAAAAGTCAAGCGTGCAGCTGCCAAGATGCCACTTGCCACCAGTTTTGCCATATTTCAGAGCTGCAACATCACTGGAGTGCCCAAAAGCACAAGGTGTGCAATACTCAGAGACATGGCCAAGGTAAGACAGGCTGAAAAACGACCACCACTGAACAAGACACACAAGCTGAAACGTCAAGACTGGGCCAAGAAATATCTCAAGACTGATTTTTCTAAGGTTTTATGGACTGATGAAATGAGAGTGAGTCTTGATCAGCCAGATGGATGGGCCCGTGGCTGGATCGGTAAAGGGCAGAGAGCTCCAGTCCGACTCAGACGCCAGTAAGGTAGAGGTGGAGTACTGGTTTGGGCTGGTATCATCAAAGATGAGCTTGTGGGGCTTTTCGGGTTGAGGATGGAGTCAAGCTCAACTCCCAGTCCTACTGCCAGTTTCTGGAAGACACCTTCTTCAAGCAGTGGTACAGGAAGAAGTCTGCATCCTTCAAGAAAAACATGATTTTCATGCAGGACAATGCTCCATCACACGCGTCCAAGTACTCCACAGCGTGGCTGGCAAGAAAGGGTCTAAAAGAAGAAAAACTAATGACATGGCCTCCTTGTACACCTGATCTGAACCCCATAGAGAAACTGTGGTCCATCATCAAATGTGAGATTTACAAGGAGGGAAAACAGTACACCTCTCTGAACAATGTCTGGGAGGCTGTGGTTGCTGCTGCACGCAATGTTGATGGTGAACAGATCAAAACACTGACAGAATCCATGGATGGCAGGCTTTTGAGTGTCCTTGCAAAGAAAGGTGGCTATATTGGTCACTGATTTGATTTTGTTTTGTTTTTGAATGTCAGAAATGTATATTTGTGAATGTTGAGATGTTATATTGGTTTCACTGGTAAAAATAAATAATTGAAATGGGTATATATTTGTTTTTTGTTAAGTTGCCTAATAATTCTGCACAGTAATAGTCACCTGCACACACAGATATCCTCCTAAAATAGCTCAAACTAAAAACAAACTAAAAACTACTTCCAAAAATATTCAGCTTTGATATTAATGAGTTTTTTGGGTTCCTTGAGAACATGGTTGTTGTTCAATAATAAAATTAATCCTCAAAAATACAACTTGCCTAATAATTCTGCACTCCCTGTATGTAAATGTAATTTATTTGTGCATCAATTCTGGACATTATTGTTTTTTATTTATCATTACTATCAACCACTTCAACTATCTTTATGTAACATCACAATGAGAAATGTTTTGACAGAATTTGTGACAATTATACCTTGTATGGATGGGGGGTGGCGGGATGGGTTGTATTTGTATATTTTATTTTTTTTATTGTGAATATTATTACTTGCTTTTTTGTTAATTGTTAAAAAAAAAGTCCTGATATTCTTTGTATCCTCACATTCTACATAATGTTATGTATATTATCAATAAACATACCTATTAAAAAATTTTTATAAATACTGTATAATGAGCAATTTTACTGTCTTTATTATAAACATGCTTTGTTTTAAAAACGTTTTAAACTTATAAAATTAATTATTAAGGAGTAGCTGATCACAGAGAGTAGTAATATATGTTTTAATCCCAGTTTCTTTGCAAAAAATGTTCAGTGAACCTGTGTATACATGTTATTATGGAGACATGGAACCTGTCAATCAATTTGGTGGGCGGGGAAAACAGCACTTTACATCACGTTGTGGTGGGCCTTAAAATCACTGGGATTTGAGTCCTATTTTAGCGTCAGGAAATTTTATAAAAGAGAATATTTGGGCTTCTATCACTCCAATATGACAGTGGACACACTATAGCTACACACAGTTCTGTCCAAGCAGCTTACAAAAGTTGATTTTCATCATAGGTGCCCTTTAAGTACAATATATTTACTTCTGAATTGTATTTTTTTTAATAATATTATTAATCAGTCACTCAAAATGTGGCTGGACAGCACATGATAATAATCTGACAGCCACCCTGAGCCTATTATGTAGAATTAACCAACTCTAGTACAATGATAAGACTCTTTCCTGCTAAAAGACATGATTTTATACAGTTCTAACTTTTTTTTGGATCCATGTGACATCATCATTTCACAGGCCGAGAAACGTATTGCGTTTCAAGAAAAAACAAACATTTGATTTTGTTTCTGAGAGCGTGCAGTGATGAATCATGCACAGCGAGACGAAATCAAAATTAATTTTCTCCATGTTGACAAATCAAAGCACAAAATGGGTTATTAATCTCACCACGATTTGTTCTTCTCTTGCATAGGTCACCTTGCTGTCGTCAAAGTAATACCACTGCCCATTGTCCTTGTTCCGGGCATAACTAGTATCTGGAGGAGAAAAATGAAAATAATGAGTGACCAATATAGTGAATCATTTTTGGCATGCTGTTTTGAAATGAACGCTAAGAGCTCTGAATCATACAATGTCCGTCTCGGAGTCCGCCGTAGTGGTTGGACACAGAGATCAGGTCATATGGACAGGGAGGTTCAGTGCTGTTCACCGTCTTCTTTAAGAGGAAACCTGAGAAATCCAAATCCCTGCACACAGAGAACAAGAACCAGAGCTTTACCAACAGATCAGCCAAGAGGAAAATATTACAGTACAGTGCTTCCCACCCATAGACTTTAACTGAGCTGGTGTTCTGTCGATTTGGCCTACTTTGTCAGATTGTCCTACCTCCCATTCAAAAAGTAGGTAGCACATTGTGATCACATTTTGCTACCAGTGTAAATTTTAATGTGGAGTAGTGTGATATGAAGCTGTAATATTGCCCTAGCCTACCTAATCCTTAACCCCAGCTCCAGAACCATTCAAATACAGTGTTTGTAGCATAATCTGATGGGTAGGATAAAATGTCAGGACACCGGCCGCCCAAGTATTAACAGCCGCCCAAGAATATTTAGTGACACTTTTTTCTTTACTATTATTATCATCCTTTTAAACATTTTTGTATTCACCCAATAACCAAACATCCGCGATCAATTAACCAGTGGATAATCCTCTCTCGTTTACCCGTTTCGTACTGTTTATTCCATGTGTGCGACAACTATCAACATACCTCTGCAAACCCACAGAGACGCGCCTTTTTGTGCCCTAAAAAATTCATCCGGCCGGAGTTTTTAAATCTTCTAAAATGTCAGAGATTCGGGTTTTGCTCTCACTTTCTAAATCTGTCATTAATCGTATGCGATTTTGCATAAAATTTTTTATTTAAGCCTACTTTCGCTTGGCTTCAGCTGACAGTCCGCGCACAGCCGTGAGAGCGAGAGAAACATTAATTAATTCATTCTCTAATCTAAACGACTCAGGCCCCGTTTACACTAATACGTTTTAGTTTTAAAACGCATAAGTTTTGCTATGCCATCCGTCCACACTACGCCGGAGTTTTCGAGCATAATCCATTTTAAAACTCTGCTGCTCCGTGTCAGTGTGGACGGGGGAAAACGGAGACATCTGAAAACAGAGGGGTGGCTGCAGACATTCGCCTATCTAGCTGCTTTTCCACTATCATGCCAAACCGCTCTAAGAACACTTCGGTACGGTTATGATTGTTTCTCGACTGAGCCTGGAACGGCGCGGCACGATTACAAACCGTTCTTGGCCCTGGAATTCTCGTTGACTAACTGTGCCGACAGATTATGTGTGTTGACGTCGCAGCTCTGTTACCAAGCTACCAGAGCTGGCTAAGCAGAAGCGCGCTAGTCATCAAAAATCCACCAGTAAACTACACTACATTTAACATAAAAAAATGATCCAGGTCTAAATGATACAGTTTGAAAAGGGTTTTAAAAGCCATTATACGATTCAGTTAAATATAAGTTGGACATTTATGGGGGCATGTAACATGTTTCTGTGTTTTTTCTTTTTGTTCTCTGTGATCTTTAACATATACTGGGTAGCTATGCAAAATATTTTCTAAAACGTCATGCAGGAATTTGTCTAAAGCTCGTTAGTTGGTTATGAAAACAAAAAAATAATTAAAATAACAAAAATAAAATGATAAAAATACAAAGATAAAAAAAGCAGCATTTTGCTAAATATAATAGTCCTTTATATGCTTCATACCTTGATAGGTGTTGTTTCATATTCGTTTTTATTTCACTTGATTGATTCATTATTTAATGTTTGAATACTGAAACAAATATCAACCATCGTTTAAATGGTTATATTTTACCTGCAAAATGTAGTATATTTTATATTATTATCAACTTTTGGTATAAAACCGCTATGTGCAATTTAATTGATTGTTAAAAATATAGGTCAAAAATATATTTCTGCCACTAATACAAATGCACTATTGTTGCATTATCACTGTTTATGTTTTTCTGTTATGTACAGAGATTTGAAATATATTATTTATTTCCCCTCAAATCATTTTCAAATCATCATGTTATATTTTGGTCATTTTCCCTCTAAATAAAATTTCCCCAGAGCCGCGCAACATATGACCTCTAAATAAAGGGTGCTGTGATTTCTATTGTAGCTATATTTAGCATCCCTATAAGAGAGAGTGGCATAACAGTGTTTCGTCACGTGGCTGATTTCGCTTTTACACATGAACATAAAAAAACTACTTTTGGCTGTTATTTCAATTTAAATAAACAAAGGGAGCCGTTTACATTGGGTCACCACAGCAATTACTGATGCGTTTTGTGTAACGCTCCAAAAAGCTTTGTTGCAGCACGACATTGGAAAATAAAACCGTATGCGTGCTGTCTGGCCCGGTTTGGCATGGAATGGAACGGTTCAGCATAAAGAATGGTTCAGCATGATAGTGGAAAAGCTGCTTTTGTGTCTATGACAAAGACAAATGAGAATTTTACTATATTTACACCTGTTTTATTTCTTCTGTTTATGCCCGTTTTCTAGTTATTTAGATGTCAAAGTTCTGGAGTTTGTTTGGAAGAGGATCAAGACTCAATTTCAGAAGTTTCAATTTCACTGTTTTTGGTGCACATCAAGTCAAATCAAACCCGCCAAATGTGAAAACTTAATAATGATTCATAAAGTAAAACTCTTACCGCAGTGGGAACTCCACAATTGTGTCCAGTTTCTCTCGAGAGTATTTGGTGTAGGAGAATCGCTTTAAATGGATGATAAGAACCTCCGGCAAAGACCAGAGATCCAATTTCTTAGTGGCGAGCTGATGTCTTTTACATGTGGGACAATACCTGTATACCACAGAAAAGAAGAGTTACATGTGCAGAGGATTTAATACATCACTAGAAATGAACAAAGTCTGGAATTTGTGATTACCAGGGGTTTTCCTCCTCCAGTGTCTCTACGGTGGTAAACAGCTCTATACATTCCTGCAGCTGGACCGTTGTTTGCTGGTGAGGGACATCCATGCTCTGATGCTTAATATATTTCTGCAGAAACACATATACAACCCATGTTTGCAATAGAAAAGATACAGTTTGCACAGCTTGAACAGCCAAGACAGAACATAGTCACTGAAGAATGGATTTTGATTTTAATTTAACACTGAATTTAAGAAAAGTTGGCTTATAATAAAGATTTATACATACATACATACATATATATATATATATATATACACATACATGTGTGTGTGTGTATTACACACAGTGTAAGTCAAAATTATTAGCCCCCCTTTGATTTTTTTTTCTTCTGTTTTTAATATTTCCCAAATGATGTTTAACAGAGCAAGGAATTTTTTTTACAGTATGTCTGATAATATTTTTGTCTTCTGGAGAAAGTCTTATTTGTTTTATTTCAGCTGAAATAAAAGCAGTTTTTAATTTTTAAAAAAACATTAAGGTCAAAATTATTAGCCCCTTTAGGCTTATTTTTTTCCAATAGTCTACAGAATAAACCATCGTTATACAGTAACTTGTCTAATTACCCTAACCTGTCTAGTTAACCTAATTAACCTAGTTAAGCCTTTAAATGTCACTTTAAGCTGTATAGAAGTGTCTTGAAAAATATCTAGTAAAATATTATTTACTGTCATCATGACAAAGATAAAATAAATCAGTTATTAGAAATGAGTAATTAAATCTATTATGTTTAGAAATGTATTGAAAAAGTCTTTTCTCCGTTAAACAGAAATTGGGGAAAAAAAATAAACAAGGGGGCTAATAATTCTGACTTCAACTGTATATATACACAGACACATTTTAAATGTACTGTTTTATATTTAACTTGTTTAAATTTTAATTGTTAAATTGTTTAAATGTGTCTTTTGTAATGCTTCAAGTGATTTGAAGTTCTTTGCATTGTTGAGCTGCAGGCTCTTATACCTTTATCTTTATGTCTGATTTTCATTTCCTTTTTCTTTACATCAAAGTCTGTAATGTTGTGATTCTTGTCATAGCGGCTCATTTGGTATATAATGTTTTAACAAAAGACATTTCAAATTTCTTGCAGGAAAAATAAATGGAAGAAATACTTCCAGAAACAACACTTTTGAGAAGGGGGACTTTCATTAATTAACTCTAACAGCTATGGATGGACAGTGAAAGAGCGATGGATGGATGGATGGATGGATGGATGGATGGATGGATGGATGGACAGAGTGAAAGAGCGATGGATGGAGGGACAGATAGATAGATAGATAGATAGACAGATAGATAGATAGACAGACAGACAGACAGACAGACAGACAGACAGATAGACAGATAGATAGATAGATAGATAGATAGATAGATAGATAGATAGATAGATAGATAGATAGATAGATAGATAGATAGATAGATAGACAGATAGACAGATAGATAGAATGATGAATGGATAGAGCAAGTGATCAACAGACAGACATACAGATTCACAGACTGATGCAGAAATGTGAATTATGCATGTAATATTTTACCATGACTATAAGATAATAATAATAATTATGACTAAAAGATGACTATAGAAAATCTTGCAGTGTTAAATTTTTTTTTCTTTTTAGGGAGAAAACATTAGGTCCCGTGTAGGACCTGTTTGTTGTGGTTGTTTTTTGTGATTTGCAGAGCCTGCATGATTGCCGAGACCCATAATGTGGTGCCTATAAAGAGTCCAACATTTGACATGAGAAGAGAGCTCGGTTAGCCGGACCTCCCTACCTGGCATTTTTTATTTATTTGAGTTTGTTTTGGATCATGAGCTCAGTTCACTACCATGCACATACTTTATTCTACTGACTTACATTTATACTGACTTTGATTGCTTTAAATACGTTTGTGAATTATGCTTTTTGTTAATAAATCATTTCTCTTTTCAATTTACCTGGTCAGTATTGTCTCTCTAATGTTACAATTTTGAGCAAGTCGTGACATAGACCCACAACATACTTTCACATCTGTCACTCGATGAGACTGCAATACCCTGTCAGAAAAGTCTAGTGACTGTAAATTAGCTTTTTACAGTGTCTGGTAAAAGGTTAATGCTGTTTTCTTGTGTTTACACATATAAATATAGCCACGTTGTAAATGCACAGTACAGTTACGAGCTTATTGGCACATTATATCATTATGATGACATGATATCGTTGCCTTCAGTGAATTCCTAAAGATAAATACCAAAAAATAATGCGACTGGAATAACTACAGCAGCCGCCATCATCAATTTCATGACGACATACGATGATGTCTGCGGGTGTTGTAGTGCTGTCTCATTTCTTGGTGGTAAATCTGAAGCCCTTCCCCTTCACACTCTGTTTCAAGGGCTAAAGGAAGGGGTAGGGGTAAAAAATAGAATTGGAATTGGGCCTAAATCTCTTAAAGACCTCTTAAAGTATGGTTTGTTTACATAATGCCAATAAGGCTGTATTAGTTAATGTTAGTTAATGTATTAAACCAGTTAAGAGAATCATTAAGGAAACTAGGTAAACAATAATATCAGATAACATTTTTCATATTTGCTTCAAATGACGCAATACTGACTTACCGGTGCATTAGCAGCTCATTTGCAGCTATCCTTTAAAATACGCCCGACACCAATCCTCTAGCGGTTACATAAAGATCAAAGAGCTAATTAGCAATCTTACCTCAGCTTCATTCTCATTGTAGTACTTCTTCTTCATGTCAGGATCCCAGTCGATGGCGATGTATGGCTGAGCTAAACAGAAACAGTGAGTCACGCCATTTGAGCAGGTACATTCACATATGCAAACACTCTTGAGTTAAAAGACACCATCTCAGCTATGAAAAGATGTGAATTGAGCATCTGGAATGATAAAAGACATTCGCTCTCACTTTGTGATGACCCTCGCTTACGCGCACGTGACCCTGAAGTTGTACAAAAGCATGAGAAGTTTAGAGAGGTTTATATACTCACAGATGAAAGAGATGCTGCCGCCCGCCTCCACCATTCCTCTCTCTGTGGTGCCATTAGAGTTCACCGCCTGAATGGTAAAAAGGGCTTTTTTCCGCCTCTCAGTGTAGCGTCTTCTACCCGGATGCCTCTTATTGGCTGGTGTGCAGGATGCGGCTTCTTCCCCGTCTTCCTCCTCGTCATCATCTTCATCCTCTTCTTCTTTTCCTGAAGGTTCTGCTCCTGCACTTTGGTCGCCGTCAGTGGTGTCGGTGCTGCCGCATGCTGATTGGCCCTCCTCCGTACTGCTGCCCCGGTCCGGTTCACTGCTCGACTCCTCCTCCTCGGCTCGTTCCTCCCCCTCGCTGCTCGGGCTGGCTTCTGATTGGCCATTGTTCTGTTCGTTGACCTCATTGCTCCCTCGAGGCTCCTCCTCTTTCTTGGATGACCCTGCCTCCTCAGAGTCTTCCTCACCCTCATCTGTTCAGAAATCAAAAAAATTAGTACATGACCATTTAATCCTTGTGCAGCAATTTAAAAGAAGCTTCATAGGTCTGCACAATATATCGTTTGAGCATCGATATTGCGATTTGTGTATCCGTAATAGTCGCATCACAAGATTAGATGATTTATTAAAAATTAAAAGATAAAGATATTATTATTCTTAAATAATTTGTACATGATATGTTTGATTGTTCTTATGTTTTGACTGTTAGACTCTTCATAAAGCTCTGTTTATTTAACTTTTATTTTTGCTCTGTTGTATTTACACTCATCGGCCACTTTATTAGGTACACCTGTCCAACTGCTCGTTAATGCAAATTTCTAATCAGCTAATCACATGGCAGCAACTCAATGCATTTAGGCATGTAGACATGGTCAAGACCATCTGCTGCAGTTTAAACCGAGCATCAGAATGGTGAAGAAAGGTGATTTAAGTGAATTTGAATGTGGCATGGTTGTTGGTGCCAGATGGGCTGGTCTGAGTATTTCAGAAACTGCTGATCTACTGAGATTTTCACGCACAACCATCTCTAGGGTTTACAGAGAATGGTCCGAAAGAGAAAATATCCAGCGAGCGGCAGTTCTGTGGGTGCAAATGCTTTGTTGGTGCCAGAGGAGAATGGCCAGACTGGTTCCAGCTGATAGAAAGGCAAGTTATTTTATTACGACAATCTTGGATCACTCATCAGAAAACCCATTAATTTTGATGCCTTATTATTTTTGTGCAGTCACACACAAAAAAACAATCACACATATATTAATCTCT